>JAQJVL010000178.1:692500-711648 GCA_035578905.1 Stictocephala bisonia | reverse complement strand
AATAGAATATTTATCAAGCGGTAGTGAATGAAGAGAAAAAAGTGGTGATAGTGAAGTAATGGAAAATATCCATATAACATTACTGTACACATTTATAATGCTAATTTTCTGTCACAGTCTAAAATATAAACCTGTTATTTAAGATATTTTACGTACAGCTGTCTTTTGGTATGTTGGTTTAGTACCAATAATTAATTAAAAAACTGATGTATCAGTGAGCCATTATGGACTGATGTACCAGTGAGCCATTATGGACTGATGTACCAGTGAGCCATTATGGACTGATGCCAGTCTGAACAATGTTTAACGGCATTGTATATTAAAGCGTTACTTGTTATCGTATAACTTGACTTATATATCCTTTTAAAGGTCTAATGAAATATGCAGCCGGTGTTGACTATCTTATTTGATTTTGATATATTTATCATATTAGTAAGTCGCTTATTCAACATTTATAGCATTATTTGTATAATATTTAAAATAAAACAGTAAGGTTTTTAGATGTATATTTATTAAATATTGAGACTAAAAAATCAGACAGACATACATGATAAAAAATAATGTCCGAAAATGGAATGACAAATAACACTGTTCTTGTAGGCAACGCTCAATCTGTCCAAGCACTGAACCCGGAGTCACTAAAAGAATAAAGATTTCAAATTCAAATCTTTATTATAGTGTATAATTAACAATAATTAACTTACAATCGTCGAAAATACTATATAAACTAATCACTGCAGTAATAATTAATAGTAAAAATATAAACAACAATATTAAATAAAAATAAATATTAAGACATTACATATTTTCTTAACAACATGATGTTTTACTCTGTTCCCACTATTAGTGTTATTGCTGCAGTTAGGTGTAGTTCACATCTAACTGGCAGGACAATGTACTTTACTCTGTGTCCACTATTCACACAGGTGCTGCAGTCTGTTGTAGTTCACATCCAACTGGCAGGACAATGTACTTTACTCTGTGTCCACTATTCACACAGGTGCTGCAGTCTGTTGTAGTTCACATCCAACTGGCAGGACAATGTACTTTACTCTGTGTCCACTATTCACACAGGTGCTGCAGTCTGTTGTAGTTCACATCTAACTGGCAGGACAATGTACTTTACTCTGTGTCCACTATTCACACAGGTGCTGCAGTCTGTTGTAGTTCACATCCAACTGGCAGGACAATGTACTTTACTCTGTGTCCACTATTCACACAGGTGCTGCAGTCTGTTGTAGTTCACATCCAACTGGCAGGACAGTGTACTTTACTCTATGTCCACTATTCACACAGGTGCTGCAGACTGTTGTAGTTCACATCCAACTGGCAGGACAGTGTATTTTACTCTGTGTCCACTATTCACACAGGTGCTGCAGTCTGTTGTAGTTCACATCCAACTAGCAGGACAGTGTATTTTACTCTGTGTCCACTATTCACACGGGTGCTGCAGTCTGTTGTAGTTCACATCCAACTGGCAGGACAGTGTATTTTACTCTGTGTCCACTATTCACACGGTTGCTGCAGTCTGTTGTAGTTCACATCCAACTGGCAGGACAGTGTACTTTACTCTATGCCCACTATTCACACGGGTGCTGCAGTCTGTTGTAGTTCACATCCAACTGGCAGGACAGTGTACTTTACTCTATGCCCACTATTCACACAGGTGCTGCAGTCTGTTGTAGTTCACATCCAACTGGCAGGACAGTGTATTTTACTCTATGTCCACTATTTACACAGGTGCTGCAGACTGTTGTAGTTCACATCCAACTGGCAGGACAGTGTATTTTACTCTGTGTCCACTATTCACACGGGTGCTGCAGTCTGTTGTAGTTCACATCCAACTGGCAGGACAGTGTACTTTACTCTATGTCCACTATTCACACAGGTGCTGCAGACTGTTGTAGTTCACATCCAACTGGCAGGACAGTGTATTTTACTCTGTGTCCACTATTCACACGGGTGCTGCAGTCTGTTGTAGTTCACATCCAACTGGCAGGACAGTGTACTTTACTCTATGTCCACTATTCACACAGGTGCTGCAGACTGTTGTAGTTCACATCCAACTGGCAGGACAGTGTATTTTACTCTGTGTCCACTATTCACACGGGTGCTGCAGTCTGTTGTAGTTCACATCCAACTGGCAGGACAGTGTATTTTACTCTGTGTCCACTATTCACACGGGTGCTGCAGTCTGTTGTAGTTCACATCCAACTGGCAGGACAATGTACTTTACTCTGTGTCCACTATTCACACAGGTGCTGCAGTCTGTTGTAGTTCACATCTAACTGGCAGGACAATGTACTTTACTCTGTGTCCACTATTCACACAGGTGCTGCAGTCTGTTGTAGTTCACATCCAACTGGCAGGACAATGTACTTTACTCTGTGTCCACTATTCACACAGGTGCTGCAGTCTGTTGTAGTTCACATCCAACTGGCAGGACAGTGTATTTTACTCTGTGTCCACTATTCACACAGGTGCTGCAGTCTGTTGTAGTTCACATCCAACTAGCAGGACAGTGTATTTTACTCTGTGTCCACTATTCACACGGGTGCTGCAGTCTGTTGTAGTTCACATCCAACTGGCAGGACAGTGTATTTTACTCTGTGTCCACTACTCACACGGGTGCTGCAGTCTGTTGTAGTTCACATCCAACTGGCAGGACAGTGTACTTTACTCTATGCCCACTATTCACACGTGTGCTGCAGTCTGTTGTAGTTCACATCCAACTGGCAGGACAGTGTACTTTACTCTATGCCCACTATTCACACGGGTGCTGCAGTCTGTTGTAGTTCACATCCAACTGGCAGGACAGTGAATTTTACTCTGTGTCCACTATTCACACGGGTGCTGCAGTCTGTTGTAGTTCACACCCAACTGGCACGACAGTGTATTTTACTCTATGACCACTACTCACACGAGTGCTGCAGTCTGTTGTAGTTCACATCCAACTGGCAGGACAATGTATTTTACTCTATGACCACTACTCACACGTGTGCTGCAGTCTGTTGTAGTTCACATCCAACTGGCAGGACAGTGTATTTTACTCTGTGTCAACTACTCACAAGGGTGCTGCAGTCTGTTGTAGTTCACATCCAACTGGCAAGACTGTGTATTTTAATCTATGACCACTATTCACACGTGTGCTGCAGTCTGTTGTAGTTCACAACCAACTAGCAGGACAGTGTATTTTACTCTGTGTCCACTACTCACACGGGTGCTGCAGTCTGTTGTAGTTCACATCCAACTGGCAGGACAGTGTACTTTACTCTATGTCCACTATTCACACGGGTGCTGCAGTCTGTTGTAGTTCACATCCAACTGGCAGGACAGTGTATTTTACTCTATGTCCACTATTCACACGGGTGCTGCAGTCTGTTGTAGTTCACATCCAACTGGCAGGACAGTGTATTTTACTCTATGTCCACTATTCACACGTGTGCTGCAGCCTGTTGTAGTTCACATCCAACTGGCAGGACAGTGTATTTTACTCTATGTCCACTATTCACACGTGTGCTGCAGCCTGTTGTAGTTCACATCCAACTGGCAGGACAGTGTATTTTACTCTATGTCCACTACTCACACGGGTGCTGCAGTCTGTTGTAGTTTACATCCAACTGGCAGGACAGTGTATTTTACTCTGTGTCCACTACTCACACGGGTGCTGCAGTCTGTTGTAGTTCACATCCAACTGGCAGGACAGTGTATTTTACTCTGTGTCCACTATTCACACGGGTGTTGCAGTCTGTTGTGGTTCAACTCCATCGAGATTGTTTACTCACCCATTGCCAATTTTTAATGTCAAAGTTTGCAGTTCAATGGAATAGTTGAACATTTTTATTTGCCGTTTTAATTAATCCAAATCTTCTCCCTTGTACAGAAATGAAATTATGCTACATTTAACTGCTAAATGTATTTTAAGAAGCCACGATTTCTTTTTCTGGTTAAATCTACTACACATATTGCACTAGACATTAGTTGCAAAACTGTAAATGAAAATTTTCTTTTCCCTAATTAAATTTGTTGAATCCAAACTTATCTTTTTGTGACAGAATCAGCTGTAACTGTAGTGCCTTGATTTTTTTTAATGTCGATTTCAAATTGATTTTTTAACTCTCAAGAGTCTATAGAATGTCTTAATGTTCTAAATAAATTTTTCTGGCAGAATTTAAACAAATTATTAATTGGGGATATTTATATAGATGTAAGCGTAATAACGTAGACAATGACAATGAAAACGTCTACAAAATGAAATCTATAGTAATTACATTTTGTAAATTACAATGCTGATAACAACCGGCCGATCATTCCACATTGGGCTATAAATTAATGACACTTTCTAAGGAATAGTCGGACTTAGTTTGTAACAATGACAACAATGACGCATGCAATGCAATTAATACGATTATTTACGCAATAAAGAATTATTATTATTATTATCGGTCATATAAACTCTTTGCACTAATGTGAGACCTTTATTCCCACATCTCGACGATCGGCGTCGTAAGAATAAATAAAGTAAATAAATAAATATTTCTACACACCTAACAGACTCCAGCTTGATTTTCATCGATAATTTACTGTTTATAAATAATAACCTGTCTATACTGTTATTAAGTTCCGTCCATATTCTAAGCAGTATTGAATTTAATAACTTACTTTAATACTCAAGTATGAAACGAACGTTATATTAGGTTTAGTTTGCTACAGAGTAGGCTATTTCTACTACAGCAGACTGCAAACACAATCGATAGCAATAGCGGGCCATCTGCTTGACGGCGCGGCGCAAATAGATCTGTTGCGTGACGTCACACGCTTCCTCTATGCTGCCATGGCGCCAAACCACCAAACCACGTTTGACTACTTTCTTTCAACAAGTTTGTACGAACGTGAAATACACTCAGTGTCAAGAAAGGACAAGAAGTTTCACCTCTCAAAACTAAATAAAGAAATTATATAAAACATAGTCTAGGCAGCATGCTGCTCAATTGGTACAGGATGTTGGTCACTATTACAATAGTTAGCATGTTGTTCAACTGGTGCAGGATATTAGTCACTATTACATTAGGCAGCATGTTGTTCAACTGGTGTAGGATATTAGTCACAATTACATTAGGCAGCATGTTGTTCTACTGGTGCAGGATGTTGGTCACTATTACAATAGTTAGCATGTTGTTCAACTGGTGCAGGATATTAGTCACTATTACATTAGGCAGCATGTTGTTCTACTGGTGCAGGATGTTGGTCACAATTACATTAGGCAGCATGTTGTTCAACTGGTGCAGGATGTTGGTCACTATTACAATAGTTAGCATGTTGTTCAACTGGTGTAGGATATTAGTCACAATTACATTAGGCAGCATGTTGTTCAACTGGTGCAGGATATTAGTCACAATTACATTAAGCAGCATGTTGTTCAACTGGTGCAGGATATTAATCACAATTACACTAGGCAGCATGTTGTTCTACTGGTGCAGGATGTTGGTCACAATTACATTAGGCAGCATGTTGTTCAACTGGTGCAGGATGTTGGTCACTATTACAATAGTTAGCATGTTGTTCAACTGGTGCAGGATATTAGTCACTATTACATTAGGCAGCATGTTGTTCTACTGGTACAGGATGTTGGTCACTATTACATTAGGCAGCATGTTGTTCAACTGGTGCAGGATGTTGGTCACTATTACAATAGTTAGCATGTTGTTCAACTGGTGCAGGATATTAGTCACTATTACATTAGGCAGCATGTTGTTCTACTGGTGCAGGATGTTGGTCACAATTACATTAGGCAGCATGTTGTTCAACTGGTGCAGGATGTTGGTCACTATTACAATAGTTAGCATGTTGTTCAACTGGTGTAGGATATTAGTCACAATTACATTAGGCAGCATGTTGTTCAACTGGTGCAGGATATTAGTCACAATTACATTAGGCAGCATGTTGTTCAACTGGTGCAGGATATTAGTCACAATTACACTAGGCAGCATGTTGTTCTACTGGTGCAGGATGTTGGTCACAATTACATTAGGCAGCATGTTGTTCAACTGGTGCAGGATGTAGGTCACTATTACAATAGTTAGCATGTTGTTCAACTGGTGTAGGATATTAGTCACTATTACATTAGGCAGCATGTTGTTCAACTGGTGTAGGATATTAGTCACAATTACATTAGGCAGCATGTTGTTCAACTGGTGCAGGATATTAGTCACAATTACATTAGGCAGCATGTTGTTCAACTGGTGCAGGATATTAGTCACAATTACACTAGGCAGCATGTTGTTCTACTGGTGCAGGATGTTAAGACATAAGACGTAAGACATAAGACGTTTATTTCCAATTAGAATACAATGATGTACATAGGAATTGTCATTAATGATACATCCATCTGGAACAATACTTAATCAATAATAATATTCTAAAAATGTATTAATTAGTCCTAGTAAGTACAAAGTTTAAAATAATGGCCCTATTTCAGCATTCATGAACTCTTCTATTGAATAAAAAGCGCTATCCATCAAAAGCCTCTTGACCTTCCTTAAAAATGATTTATCAAAATTGATGATTGTATTTTCTTTTATGAACTTATTTATTATTCTGCATGTTGTGTAATAAGTAGACCGCTCAAATTTACTGGTGCTGTGAGATGGGTAGTATATATAATGCTGTCTTGTGTTATAATTTGAATTATAAGGATTGCCAAATTTATTTTTATTTTTAATATAATATTTACAAATTTCAAAAACGTATAGGCTTGGAAGTGTTAAGATTTTCCTTGATATAAATTCTGATCTACAATGATATCTGAGTGGCTTTTTGAATAATATCCTAATAGCTTTTTTTTGTATTTTGAAAATCCTGTTAAAATGTTCTGCTCCCGTGCTTCCCCAAACGACTAATCCATAAGTAGCTAAACTTTGAAAATTAGAAAAATAGACTCTTTTAATTACATCATCAGATACACAATTAGATAAAACTTTCAGAGAAAAACAAACTGAATTAAGTCTTTTAGCCAAATAGTCAATATGCTTATAAAATGTTAATTGTGGGTCTATATAAATGCCAAGGAATTTAGTAAATGGTTGTACGGTCAGATTTGTGTAGGGAGGAAATTTCAAATTAGATTTTGAAAAGTCTATTATATGCGTTTTTAAAGGATTCAATTTTAGACCGTTGGCACCAAACCAATTATTTAAGCCCTCTAAACATTCAGTTACTCTACTGGACAGACACTGTGGAGTGACGCTCCTCACTAGGGCTGAGGTGTCATCTGCATATTGCCATATATTGGCCATATTTACTTTTGAGTAAGAAGGAAGATCGGCCATAAAGATGATGAATAGTATTGGCCCACAAATAGATCCTTGAGGACACCCCACAAGACTTTTTTTCCAGTGTGAGTAATACGTTCCTTTTTCGTCGTCAACAATTACTCTCTGATATCTGTCACTAAAGTATGAACTAAACAACTTTTTCGAAATACCACGAATACCATATCTGTCCATTTTTTCAATCAAGATACTTCTACTCATAGTATCGAAGGCTTTCGTTAAGTCGCAAAAGACGCCCGCTGACGGCAGCCTGCTTTCAAGTCCATTGTGAACCATATCAGTGAATTTAAGTATTGCGTCGACAGTGGCTAAGTTTTCCCGGAACCCATACTGTTCTTTATTGATTATATTATGTTTTGCAAGAAATGGGAGCAATCGATTTAAAATTAAACGTTCCAATATATTGGAAAAAATTGGCTGTAAAGATATAGGGCGGAAATTATCAAGATCAGTATCATTTTTCTTTTTAATAGGTTTTATGACCGAATATTTGGCCAATTTTGGAAACACTCCTAAGGAAAGTGAATAATTGAAAATGTAAGTTAAGTGAGGTGCAATGATGGTTGATATATGCTTGACAAGGAACATCGGAATTTCGTCCCATCCTGCCGACCTTTTATTTTTAACCTTGCTGATAACAGAAACTACTTCACTGGTTTGGATTGGCCATAGGAACAGTGTTTCCTCTACCTTGTTACGGTACTCTTCGCAGGATTTCATTGCGGCATTTAAGTTTGGGGACAAACTCAATCTATCCCTGACGGTAAGGAAGTGTTTGTTTAATAAATTAGCTGCCTCCGCTCCTAACTTAATCAATCTATTACTATCTTTAATCTGTAATTTATCTAACATCACACTAGTATTAGGTTTCCCAAGTTCATTATTGATAATCTGCCAAGAGGCCCTTGATACATTGTCAGCTAATTTTATTTTATTATTATTATACATAAGTTTTGCCATTTTAGTCACTTTTCTTAACTTATTTTTACATAGTGTATATTTGTTTTTTAGACTTGAATTATAAGGGTTGTGTTTTTGCAATACATGTAGGTTTCGTTTTTCTATACTTAGTTTAATAATATCATTAGACACCCATTCTTTTCTGGTAGATCTTAATTTTTTTATGAACGATCGTTTAGGAAAGTATTTGTTAAAATGTAATAAAAACGTCTCTAAAAATATTCTGTACAAGTCATTAACAAAAGAAATATCACACTCACTGTTAGACACAGCATACAGTGCAGACCAGTTTTCCTCATTTAGGCTGTTGTGGAACAGCAAAATACTATTGTTAGTAAATTGTCTACAAGTAGATATTCGTTTATGTGTTGTGTTGTTTATATTAAATTTCACCAGCACAGCTGAATGGTCGGATAAGCCAGGGTCAATTACATTAGAATTTGAAATTTTTATATTTATATTACAAAATATGTGGTCTATACAACTAGAGGAACTACTCGTCACCCTAGTTGGGACATTTATACATGAAATTAGGCCATATGAATTAATCACGTCTTGTAACTGTGTTGAATATTTACTATCCTTCAAAGTGTCAATGTTAAAATCCCCACCTAATATTAATTTCTTTTTTGAGTTGTTTGTATTTTTTGAAACATTTTCCAGTAAATTTGTTAACTGAGTAAAAAATTGTTCATAATTCTTTGAATCTGGAATTCTATAAACGCATAGTATTAAGTAAGTATCATAATTTAATTTTATTTCAGCGGCACAGACTTCAAAGGTTTGTTGGATAGCAAACTGTTTATATTCTATCATGTCAGACGCAAATGGCATTAATTCGCTGCTTAAGAGAATGCAGGAGCCTCCACGATTACGCGACTCTCTGAAATAACCGGAAACATAGCATAGACTGCTCCTATTTAAGTATTCTTTGTTTTCAAACTTTAGCCAATGTTCGGTCATTAACAATATTTTTAAGGGCGAAGTGTTTTGTGTTAAAAATATGTCGAGTTCCTCTAGTTTATTATAAACCCCTTGAATATTATAATTCACTATTGTAAGTTCAGATTTACTCTTATTAGAGTTTATCCTAAAAAATTGTCGCCTATAAAATTGACTTGGTCCGCTGCGGGTAATCGGTAGTTGGCAGGTGGTGGCCCGTCAGTCAATGGTGGCTGGTCTCCGGTTGGACGGTAGTCAGCAGATGGTAGTTGTCCCAATGGTTGATACTGCTCTGAGGGTGGATTCTGAACGATGGATAAACATTGACTTGGAGGCAGTGGTGGGAACTGGTCAGTAGAGTTGAGTTGGAGTTCAGGAGATTGAGCACTTAGTATAATATTACGCAGGATATTTATAAATTCGTGGTGCTTAAGGCCATTTCGCAAGTTCCTCCTTGATCGCTCGTCCTGTACAATAATTCTTACTGCTGCGCCAGTTGCCTTTTGAAGCGCTACTATATTTTTCACAAACAGCTGAGGGTGTATGTTATCTCTCATACAACCAAGTGGGGAACAAACAAGTTTTTTAAACCCGCGATGTAGAACGTCCTCTGTTAAATGATCCAGTGCAATGTTGTAGTCTTCCTCTGTAGGTTTATCGCAATATTTTGGCTTTGTAATTAAACCATAAACAGCTGCTTGGTTTTTAGAGCGTTGTATACACAGATAGTTGCTCACACACTCAGAGACCTTGGGGTGACCAAAACTCTTTCTAAATTTAACGGCCACACCTGCGCTCATCTGACGTTGGTCTCCAAAGTCCCCTGAGATGCAATGGGCGAACGCCACCTCAGGATCATGTTCATAAGTGTTTATAATGTCTGCCATGTCCGCTTCCATAATTTCGATCTCCTGCTTCCAAGGGGTCTCAATGTGAATATTTGTAAGTGGGTTATCCCCATCTTTAACCTGGATGGTTTCTGTTTCTGATGCCTCCACCAATACGGCCTCTGATTGAAGTTCCGTAGTAGTAAAAAAGTCCTGCACCATTGAGTTTGCCATGTTTATTATTTCCCTTGCTATATAACTCTTGCCTCTCTTATTGATGTGCAGACCATGTTTAGTATGATAACTGCTCTGTAGAAGATATAGATCCAGTATCTTGATATTGGGTTGGTTGTAGGTTAGATTTCTTATCATTAAATTTGTATCCTTTATCAATTCATTAACATTACTATTTGCACTTAGATCATATCTATATGGAATTGTCGATAATATAATATTGGTGTGACTAAATAGTTGCAGTTGATCTTGTATATACTGGGAATATGTTTTTAAAAATAGTTGTTTATTTTTGCAAGTTTGCTGTGTTATATTATTAGTTCCCCCGATGACTACAACGCAGTCTTTCTTAGACAATGTCTTGAATTCAGTGGAATTGGTTATGGAGAGCATTATTGGTTGGATTGTTGCACCGGGTTGACATATACCATAGATTTTATATTTTCCATCGTTCTCAAGTCCTAGGATGGTGGAGAGTCCTCTTCCTTGGCTATCACTTGCCACTGTTAATACATGTTTGTTTGGCTGTATGGCCATGAGTTCTTCTTGTAGATTTATTTTAGGCTTCAAGATGCTTCTCTTCACGTCCCTGGTGTTAATTTTACTGATAAGACATGGCGTATCATTAAAGACATTATTAAAATCGTCATCAGTTGATTTGTTTAGGATTTCAAATCTGTTCTTCTGTCTTATCTCCTTTCCTCCATCACTAATTAAGCACCGTCTAAGGACTGCCCTGTTCTTTTTTTTATTTTTTACTAGTTTCCAATCTTGCGTGCGTAGTAGGGTTGTCTTTTTTGGTTGCCTATGGGTACTGGGTATGTTATCAGTTTTATTAATAATTAACTGTTCTCTATCTTGTTTTGCTTCATTAAACCATTTTAAGAAGGGAGTATCTTGATTGACCTTACAGTAGTGATTGGCTACATACTGCGTGTTTGCCAAGACATGGATACCGCATTCAAACGATTTCTTTTGTTGAATGCATGGAATCTCTATAACATTGTTTGGTTGCACCCCCATATTTCTAGCGACTATCTCAGCGGAGACTCTGTTTAATGGTTGCAAGGAGTCAAAATGATATGATTTATTGTGCCCTCTGTCAAAAATTAATAAACTCCAATGTGATCCACTGTCATCCTTTGCGGCATCAGAACAATCACTTATGCACGCAAAGATGAATCGTCTCACCGGGGCAAATAAAAATTTGAAGCAGTCACTGTCATTTACAGTATCTGGCGTGGCAAATCGGATAGTTAGTGTTACTGACGGACCCAGGAACAAGATGTCATCACAGTCAATCGACTCGGAAATGGCAGTAAAATAATCATTAATTACTTTGTCCTCCAGCCACTTATTCCTATTCCAAGGATTAGTATTACACTTAATATATTCATTTTGGATAATTTCCAATTCAAGTTTTAGTTTTTGTATATCCCTGTATTTAGAGTTATCTTTTTTGATATATTGGGATTTAATATTTTTTATTTCATTTTGTAAGCACAGATTGTCTCTATTTAGTGAGTCACATTTATTATGAGAGTCTTGAAGTTCCCTCTTCAATTTTTGTATGTTATTATTTAGAGATATTTTTTCATCGTATTCCGCTTCTTGTATGTAAAATGATTTATTCATTTCCAGTTCTCTTTGTTTTTTTTCTAACCCTAATTTGGTACCTAGTGAAGCAATTTCCCTAAGTGATAAGTCAAGGTTGTTGGTTTTTTCCTCATTATCTAAGAGGGTCGTGTCACATTGTTTTATTAGTAGTTTTATAGTACTAATAAGATTTAATAGGTCACTGTTGGGATAATTAGCTTTCAATTTATTTATTTCATAAGAGATCTGGGCTACGTACTCCTCCATATGTTGACGATCATCAGAGCATTCCAAAACAAGGTCATCAAATATAACTCATGTTATTATTTAAAACAATTATACAACATCACAAGAAGTATATGTTATATATTTACATAGGTCTAGGGCCAATTAAAAATGTTTGTAAACTCCTAAAGAGAAAAAAATAAAGCCGTGGTACTAATTACTCAGGAAAGATTTAAAATAAAATTCTGTTTTCACAATTGAACTCGGCAAAAAGTATGACCTTATGGAAGGACTCGAACGCAGTTTATCGATAGACAGTTATCAGGCTTGGAGAACCAAACTCTACCGTCTCTAATGCTGCCTAATGTAATTGTTAGTCACAATTACATTAGGCAGCATGTTGTTCAACTGGTGCAGGATGTTGGTCACTATTACAATAGTTAGCATGTTGTTCAACTGGTGCAGGATATTAGTCACAATTACATTAGGCAGCATGTTGTTCAACTGGTGCAGGATGTTAGTCACTATTACAATAGGCAGCATGTTGTTCTACTGGTGCAGGATATTAGTCACTATTACAATAGGCAGCATGTTGTTCTACTGGTGCAGGATGTTAGTCACTATTACAGTTGTTAGCATGTTGTTCAACTGGTGCAGGATATTAGTCACTATTACAATAGGCAGCATGTTGTTCAACTGGTGCAGGATATTAGTCACAATTACATTAGGCAGCATGTTGTTCAACTGGTGCAGGATATTAGTCACAATTACATTAGGCAGCATGTTGTTCAACTGGTGCAGGATATTAGTCACAATTACATTAGGCAGCATGTTGTTCTACTGGTGCAGGATGTTGGTCACAATTACATTAGGCAGCATTTTGTTCTACTGGTGCAGGATATAGGTCACAATTACACTAGGCATCATATTACTCAACTTGAGCAGATATTAGTCACAATTACACTAGACAGCATGTTGTTCAACTGGTGCAGGATATTGGTCAAAATTACATTAGGCAGCATTTTGTTCTACTGGTGCAGGATATTGGTCACAATTACATTAGGCAGAATTTTGTTCTACTGGTGCAGGATATAGGTCACAATTACACTAGGCATCATATTGCTCAACTTGAGCAGATATTAGTCAAAATTACACTAGGCAGCATGTTGTTCTACTGGTGCAGGATATTGGTCAAAATTACATTAGGTAGCATTTTTTTCTACTGGTGCAGGATACTGGTCACAATTACATTAGGCAGAATTTTGTTCTACTGGTGCAGGATATAGGTCACAATTACACTGGGCATCATATTGCTCAACTTGAGCAGACATTAGTCTCAATTACATTAGGCATCATATTGCTCAACTTGAGCAGATATTAGTCTCAATTACACTAGGCATCATATTGCTCAACTTGAGCAGATACTAGTATCAATTACACTAGGCATCATATTGCTCAACTTGAGCAGACATTAGTCTCAATTACATTAGGCATCATATTGCTCAACTTGAGCAGATATTAGTCTCAATTACACTAGGCATCATATTGCTCAACTTGAGCAGATACTAGTATCAATTACACTAGGCATCATATTGCTCAACTTGAGCAGATATTAGTCTCAATTACATTAGGCATCATATTGCTCAACTTGAGCAGATATTAGTCTCCATTACACTAGGCATCATATTGCTCAACTTGAGCAGATATTAGTCTCAATTACACTAGGCATCCTATTGCTCAACTTGAGCAGATACTAGTATCAATTACATTAGGCATCATATTGCTCAACTTGAGCAGATACTAGTATCAATTACACTAGGCATCCTATTGCTCAACTTGAGCAGATGTTAGTCTCAATTACACTAGGTATCATATTACTCAACTTGAGCAGATGTTAGTCTCAATTACACTAGGCATCATATTGCTCCACTTGAGCAGATATTAGTCTCAATTACACTAGGCATCCTATTGCTTAACTTGAGCAGATATTAGTCACAATTACACTAGGCAGCATGTTGTTCTACTGGTGCAGGATATTGGTCAAAATTACATTAGGTAGCATTTTGTTCTACTGGTGCAGGATACTGGTCACAATTACATTAGGCAGAATTTTGTTCTACTGGTGCAGGATATAGGTCACAATTTTACTGGGCTTCATATTGCTCAACTTGAGCAGATATTAGTCTCAATTACATTAGGCATCATATTGCTCAACTTGAGCAGATATTAGTCTCAATTACACTAGGCATCATATTGCTCAACTTGAGCAGATATTAGTCTCAATTACACTAGGCATCCTATTGCTCAACTTGAGCAGATATTAGTCTCAATTACATTAGGCATCATATTGCTCAACTTGAGCAGATATTAGTCTCAATTACACTAGGCATCCTATTGCTCAACTTGAGCAGATATTAGTCTCAATTACATTAGGCATCATATTGCTCAACTTGAGCAGACATTAGTCTCAATTACATTAGGCATCATATTGCTCAACTTGAGCAGATATTAGTCTTAATTACACTAGGCATCATATTGCTCAACTTGAGCAGATGTTAGTCTCAATTACACTAGGCATCATATTGCTCAACTTGAGCAGATGTTCGTCTCAATTACACTAGGCATCATATTGCTCAACTTGAGCAGATGTTAGTCTCAATTACACTAGGCATCATATTGCTCCACTTGAGCAGATATTAGTCTCAATTACATTAGGCATCATATTACTCAACTTGAGCAGATATTAGTCTCAATTACATTAGGCATCATATTGCTCAACTTGAGCAGATGTTAGTCTCAATTACACTAGGCATCATATTGCTCCACTTGAGCAGATATTAGTCTCAATTACATTAGGCATCCTATTACTCAACTTGAGCAGATGTTAGTCTCAATTACACTAGGCATCCTATTGCTCAACTTGAGCAGATGTTAGTCTCAATTACACTAGGCATCCTATTACTCAACTTGAGCAGATGTTAGTCTCAATTACACTAGGCATCCTATTGCTCAACTTGAGCAGATGTTAGTCTCAATTACACTAGGCATCATATTGCTCAACTTGAGCAGATGTTAGTCTCAATTACACTAGGCATCCTATTACTCAACTTGAGCAGATGTTAGTCTCAATTACACTAGGCATCCTATTGCTCAACTTGAGCAGATGTTAGTCTCAATTACACTAGGCATCCTATTACTCAACTTGAGCAGATGTTAGTCTCAATTACACTAGGCATCATATTGCTCAACTTGAGCAGATGTTAGTCTCAATTACACTAGGCATCATATTGCTCAACTTGAGCAGATGTTAGTCTCAATTACACTAGGCATCCTATTGCTCAACTTGAGCAGATGTTAGTCTCAATTACACTAGGCATCCTATTGCTCAACTTGAGCAGATGTTAGTCTCAATTACACTAGGCATCCTATTGCTCAACTTGAGCAGATGTTAGTCTCAATTACACTAGGCATCCTATTACTCAACTTGAGCAGATGTTAGTCTCAATTACACTAGGCATCCTATTGCTCAACTTGAGCAGATGTTAGTCTCAATTACACTAGGCATCATATTGCTCAACTTGAGCAGATGTTAGTCTCAATTACACTAGGCATCCTATTGCTCAACTTGAGCAGATGTTAGTCTCAATTACACTAGGCATCCTATTACTCAACTTGAGCAGATGTTAGTCTCAATTACACTAGGCATCATATTGCTCAACTTGAGCAGATGTTAGTCTCAATTACACTAGGTATCAGGTTGCATTTAAATTAAGTTGAGGACGACAATTACTCAGATTATTAATGTATTTAAAGTTTATGTTTAATTTGTTTAATGTATTTTCAATTATTCTTTAGTGAAATATATTTTTATCACGTTCATTGTGCCCTATTTTGCCTACAAGAATTACGCAAGTGATTGTGGCACTGCTTGGATACACCCGAGATAAAGTTAATGTAACTCAGCTAGGAAAAACAAAGGATAGTAACTTTTTTGGGAACGTATAATATATTTTTCGTACATGAATCGGACCCACAAGTTTTACTTCTGATACAAAAATGCCAAAAATAGATATGTCAGCTTTTATCTTTTTTTTTTAATCAAAAGAAAGCTCATGAGTTAAGCTGTGAACAACGGCGTGGTTTTTCGATATACGCACCCAAATACAGTTGTTCCTCTTTGTTTTGTTTTGTTTCGTTGGGTTGCGTTTGACTTTATCTCAGTGTCATCCTGTTAAACTCGGAGGGAAAGAAAAACGGTAATTTTTTATGAGTAAACATTTTAGCACATGCTCTTTACAACAACATACTTAAATTTCATCAAAATATATTCTTAAGATTCGGGTTCCGAGGAAATCTTATATCTGTGCCTAACGGCACTCTACTAAGTGCGTTCTTTCCAAAGGGGATTGGCTGATCTTCATTCAATCGGAGAAACTCCTGTTGAATGGTAACGAACCTGCTTTTAGCTCTGTGATGGGAGATAAATACGTTATAAATAAGAAACAGGTACTTTGTGTTTTAAATTTTATTTAGATATTATTTATTGGTGTGATTTTAGTTGTTTTATTTCTCTCCTTTTAGATTGGTATTCGGCTTAGAAAGTCATACGATTTGTATGTTTAATAACTCTGAATACCTAGAAAACCCCCATTATAATAATATATTTTTCAAAAACATTCCACTTGAAGCTGGGTTTAACATTATAATAGACTTTCAAAAGATAATAGTGCTGAAACAAGTGTGAGCTAGTTAAAACTATTCTATCATTACTACTATGCTATTTATATGAATAAATTATTTGTTTCCATAAATACAAAACAATATAGAAATATTATTCTAGTGATAATTATCTGGTAGATAATATAGGGATATTACTGTATAATTCAAAATTAAAGAATTTCAAAAGTATATAAGTTATATTAAGTATTATTAATTAGACATTTTTACTTAGACATGTTTTTATAACAACCCGTTTTATTTTGTTTTATGGTCTCTTTGAAATAATTGTTTCTGAGGTTGGTGAACTCAAGGGTGAAGTGGACGATCCTGATATACCTGACAGAGCTGTGTAGATCACCACTCTATTATTGATGGTGGTAATGCTCCAAATAACAGGAATAAAGTTATGTAAAGGCTGCTTAGCCAAAAAAATTTCTCAATTTCAATTACTTTATATCAGCTACTAAACTCCTCCCAAGTTATTCTTTCATTAAAATGATGTTTATGGTTATAAATACGTCACCTCAAAGATGCGAATTTGGGCTTAATTGGTACATGCAGAACTAAGAAAATATTTTTCCAATTATTCCCAAATTTTAAAAACAGACCCTCACAGGACTGGTCTTGCTCATCAGTTATTTTAAATTACGTAATTTTACTGCAAATTAGCTAATTTAATTTTAAACGAAGAGATATAATCAAATTTCGTTTTTATCTTATTATGAATAAATATAAAATGTCACGTTTGGCAATTTATGCTTTTTAATATCACACAATTTACAAAATGTATTAACTTAACATACTCAACTTGTGGTTGTAGTTTTACGCGCATGTTATATTTCAATCTAATTGCTACACACACGTACAGCGAGAAACAGCACTCGCAACGGCAGGATTACGCTTCAACGACTTCCTGCAATTATATAGACGGGGGGGGGGGGGGGTAGGGGTCGAGTGTCTGTGTGTGTGTCTCGCGGTCAGACGTACACCCAGCGCTACGAACGGAATTCAGTTGTCCGTAATGCCGGCTGAACCACCTTAAACCACCACAAATGTAGAACGAAATTAAGCATTAAAGAAGAAATCAAGAAATTCTTAGGCTATAAAAGTAAAAAGATGCTTGTTCTCAACTACCAACAACGCTAAATGAATATTAGCCCATGTTTTCCTTCAACCACCACTTTCAAAGCTGCAGCCTCACCCCTCCCACGCTTTATAGCCATGTATTGACCAAGAGGATTCATAATATTCTGGCCATGCCCTTCACCATCTGAAGAACAATCAATCAGTACTACCTAATAAAGACAACATATTGGAACTGACAGTCCTCATATCAGCTCAAGGACTGATAAGTTCGTCAACAATATCACTTAAAGAAAATCACTTATCTGAAAGTACCTTGTAAATAAATTGCTCTCTTTATACGTCAATTTGAAGACAGTAAGCTAAACAGTATCAACAATGTTAATATGTCTAATATTTTACGTAAACTTTTAAATTTGGCGTATAATACTAATTTCAAAATAGGGTGTTTCTTTTAAAACGCAACCCATGATTTGAAATGGGTTGATTTCAATACAATATTGTACATACAATTAACAATAGGCCTTCATATAGTTAATACAATGGGTTCAGAATACTATTCGAAAGCACCTTAACATAAAACAAACAATTTTGTTTTTAAATATTCCTCCACAATAAACACTCTGGTCTTTGCTCAAAACCATGTTTTTAACCTCAACTTAATGACATTGCACGAAGTCCAAATAAAGTGAACAACAATGCAACAATATAAATCAGCTGATAGCCAAGGAAGGAGAGGAAACAGAGCTACCAACATATGAACTTGTAATTATCTTAAGCCTTTATTTTCTGTACTTGTAAATAAGGCTGTGTTTTAAAAGAAACACCCTGTATAATGTGTTTAAATCGCATAGTTTATAATGTATCCATTTTTTTCTTTTTCATTGATTTCACGTAAAATAGACTGCTCTCTCACAGAGACTCATGAGCCTGCATCTAATTATCAATTAATTGAAAATACTCAAATTATTGTTTATTTTTATGTTAAATTTGTTATTAAGTTGTTTGATTGAATAAAAGTTAATTTACGTATTGCCTTTTTTTATTATAGACAACAATGTAGTAAAAGACAGTATGTGGTTTCCATTTTAAAAAAAAACTGGAATGGGTGTGAACACTTTTCAATATACTGAGTGGATGAGTGCTCGTGATTTCGGTCTTAAGGTGGTTCGGCCGGCATTACGGACAACTGAATTCCGCTCGCAGCACTGGCTGTACGTCTGACCACGAG